>CM053502.1:65284280-65319740 GCA_028627145.1 Eidolon dupreanum | reverse complement strand
CCATTTTTAAGTGTATAGATCAGTTATGTTAAGTATATTTACATTGTTGTGCAACAAATCTCCAGAAATTTTTCATCTCGCAAAACTGCAACTCTATATCCATTGAATATCATCTCCCCATTTCCTGCCCCTTGAATTCCTGATAATCACCATTCTGCCTTCTTTTTCTATGAATTTGACTACTTCATATATCTCATATTAGTATAATCACAACGTTTGTCTGTGATGAGCTTATTTTATCTAGCATAATGTTCTTTATTTTTTAAATTTATTTTTAATTAGAGTTGACATACAAGATTATATTAATTTCAAGTGTACAACATAGTGACTCAACATTTATATACCTTATATCAGATATATTTTTTATTGTTTATTGGGGTAACATTGGTTAATATGATTATATAATTTTCAGGTGTACATTATAATTTGACATCTATATATTCTATCGTATGTTTACCACCCAAAGTCCAGTTTCCTTCAGCTACCATATATTTGATCTCCTTTACCCACTTTGCCCTCCCCTTACCTCCCTATATTTGACCCCCTTTACCCATCTATCTTCCTCCTCCTCCCACACCCTTTACCCTCTGGTAACCACTAGTCCATTGTCCACGTCCATGAGTCTCTGTTTGTTTGTCCTGCTCATTTGTTGCTTTTGGGTTTGTATACCACATATAAGTGATATCACATGAGTTTCAACTTTTTCTGTCTGGCTTATTTTGCTCAGCATGATTATCTCGAGGTCCATCCATGCTGTTGCAAATGGCAGTATTTCAGGTCTTCTTATGGCTGAGTAATATTCCATTGTGTATATGTACCACTGTTTTAGCCAATCATCTATCATAGAACACTTTGGTTGCTTCCATGTCCTGGCCACCGTGAACAATGCTATGAACATCAGTGCATAAATATCTTTTTAGATATGGGTTTCAAGTTTGGGGGGTAAATACTCAGTAGATATATAGCTAAATCATCTGGTAAATCCATTCTTAGTTTGTTGAGGGACCTCCATGTTATTTTCTATAATGGTTGTACCAATTTGCAGTCCTACCAGCAGTTCCTTTTTCACCACATCCTCTCCAACATTTGTTATTACTTGTCCTGTTGATTATAGCTATTCTAACAGGTGTGAGGTGGTATCTCATTGTGGTTTTGAGTTGCATTTCCCTAATAGCTAGTGAAGTTGAACATCTTTTCATATATTTGTTAGCCATTTGTATGTCCTCTAGGGAGAAGTGTCTGTTCAGGTCCTCTGTCCATTTTTTGATTGGATCTTTGGTTTTTTGTTGTTATTGATTCGTATGAGTTCTTCGTATATTTTGGATATTAGGCTCTTATCGGAGGCATTGCTTACAAATATATTTTCCCATTCAGATGGAAACCTTGTTGACAGGTTCTTTTGCTGAGCAGAAGCTTTTGAGTTTGATGTAGTCCCATTCATTTATTTTTGTTACTTAGCATAATGTTCTTAATATTAATCCATGTTATAGCATGTGACAGGATTTCCTTTTGGGGAAGCTGAATAATATTCCATTGCATATATATATATATGGTGTGTGTGTGTATATATATATATATATATATATATATATATATATATATACACACACACCACGTTTTCTTCTTCATTCTATGGATATTTGGGTTGCATCCATCTCTTGGCTATTGTGAATAATGCTCCAATGAATATGGGTGTGTAAATATCTCTTTGAGATCCTGCTTTCCATTCTTTTAGATATATATACCAAGAAATGGTGTTGTTGGATCATATGATATCTTTATTTTTAATATTTTGAGGAACCTCCATATTTTTGCCCATAATGGCTGCACCATTTTACACTTCTACCAACAGTGTACAAAAGTTCCAATTTCTCCACATCCTCAGCAGCACTGATGATTTCTGGGATTTTTTGTTTGTTCATTTTTGATATCACCCATTTTAATGGGTCTAAGGTGATATTTCATTGGGGTTTTGGTTTACATTTCTCTGATAATTAATAATGTTAAGCATTTTTTATATGCTTGTGGCAATTTATATATATTCTTGAGAGAAATGTCTATTCAAGTCCTTTGCCCATTATTTTGTTGTTATCATTGTTGTTGTTGAATTGTAGTTATTTATATATACCAGATATTAACCACTTATTAGATATATAACATGCAAATATTTTCTCCCATTCTGTAGGTTGCCTTTTTACTCTGTTGATTGTTTCCTTTGATATGCAGCAGTTTTTAAGACTGATATAGTCTCATTTGTCTATTTTGTTTTGGGGCCTATGTTTTTCGCATAATAACCAAGAGAGTATTGCCAAATGCAATGACGTGAAAATTTTTTTCCATATTTTTGTCTAGAGATTTATTATTTTCATATCCTATATTTATATCATTAATCTTTTTAAAATTTTATATATAGTGGAAGGTAAAGTCTAACTTTATTCTTTTGCATGTAGAGATCCAGTTTTCCCTACACTATTCATTGAAGATTATACTTTCCCCTTTGAGTCTTGGCACCTTGTTGAAAATTATTTGACTACATATGCAAGGGCATATTTCTGGGCTCTATATTCTGTTCCATTCGTCTGTATGACTGTCTTTATGTCAGCACCACACTCGATTACTGTAGGTTTGTAATATGTTTTGAAATCAAAAACTATAGACTTCTAATTTTGTTCAAGATTGTTTTGGCTTTTCATAGTCCCTTGAGATTACGTATGCATTTTAAGATATTATTTTCTACTTCTGCAAAAAAAAAATGCAGTTGGGATTTTGATAGGGATTATATTGGATTTGTAGGTTACTTTTAGTAATATTTTTTTTCACTTCTTTAATTTCCCTCCCCCTCCCCCACTTCCACCCTTGACCTATGGATGTTGCTGTTTCCCCTTAAGAACTGGATCTCTGAAGGCAAGGCATCTCCTCCCTCACGCTCACAGCATGCACCTAGGGCCTGGCACACCCAGCTCACTCGGGGGGCCTGGTGCACCTGGGGCCTACCACACCCGGGGTATGGTCCGTGGCTCCACCTGGGGCGTGAACCCAGGACCTTCTGCATGTAGAGCAGATGTACT
The DNA here is from genome assembly GCA_028627145.1 of Eidolon dupreanum. Lineage (NCBI taxonomy): Eukaryota > Metazoa > Chordata > Mammalia > Chiroptera > Pteropodidae > Eidolon > Eidolon dupreanum. The sequence goes on along the minus strand of CM053502.1, from coordinate 65,316,672 downwards.
AACCACTACACTATGGAGCCATATTTTTAACAATATTAAGCCTTCCAGCCATGAACATGGAACATCTTTCCATTTATTTCTTCTTAATTTCTTTCAGCAATATACAAGCCTTTTGCCTCCTTGGTTAAACTTGTTCCTATATATACTTTCATTTTCTTTTATGACAGTCTTTGACATAAAGCCTGTTTTTACTGATATTAATTAATACTATCACTTCTACTCCCTTTTAGTTATCATTTGATTGAAATATCATCTCCAATGTTTTCACTTTCAGCCTATATGTATCCTTAAATCTGAAGTAAGCCTCTTGTAGACAGCATATATAGTTAGATCTTGTTTTTGTTATTCTTAAATTTATTCAGCCAGTTTTTCTTAAATTTATTCAGTCTTTCATTGGGGAGTTGAATCTATTTACATTTAATGCAATTACTGATAGGAAAGAGCTCATAATTGTCATGTTTTTGTTTTCTGCATGTCTCATAGCTATTTTGTTCTTTCACTCTCTACTGACTCCCTTTGTGTTTCTTTTATTTATTTATTTATTTATTTATTTATTTATTTATTTATTTATTTATTTTTGGTGGTGACATGCTTTGATTTCATTCTCATTTCCTTTTGTATGTCTTCTATAGGTATTTTCTTTGTGGTTACCATAAGGATAACATAAACTACCATAAGATTATAACAACCTATTTTAAACCGATAGCAACTTTAATTATATACAAATATTCTAGCCCTTTATATCTCTGCCTCTCCATTACATTGTTGTATATGGTGCATCTATTAACAGATTTATAGCTATTTTTATGTTTCCTCTTTTAAATACTATACACTAATTAAAAGTGACCTACACAGCAACATCACAATACTACAGGATTCTATGTTTATTTTATTAGAGACATTTATATTTTCATAGTATTTTATGTTGCTTGCTGTCTAGCATTCTTTCACTTCAAATTGAAGAACTCCCTTTAGCATTTATTGTAAGGCAAATCTAGTGGTTGTGAACTCCTTCTGCTTCTGTTTTTCCGAGAAAGTCTTAATTATTTCTTCATTTTTGAAAGATAAGTTTGTCAGATACAGTATTCTTGGTTGACAGTTCTTTTCTTTCATCACATTGAATATATTATCCCACTCTCATCTGGCAAGTAAGATTTCTGCTGAGAAATCTGATTATAATCTTTTAATATTTTCCTTGGACATGACTAGTCACTTTTCTTTTGCTGTTTTTAAAATTCCTCTTTCTCTGTGATCTTTGACAGTTTGATTATAATGTGTCTTGATATTAGTCTCCTTGGATTTTCATAGTTGGAGTTCATTGAGCTTCTTAAATTTGTATGTCTATTTCTTTCCATAAATTTGGGAAGCTCGGGGTCTTTATATCTTTAAATAAGATATCTGCCCCTTTCTCTCTCTTATCTTTCTAGGATTCCCATTATGTATATATCGATCCACTCGATCATATCTCCTAAGTCCCTTAGGTTCTCTTCACTTTTCTTCATTCTGTTTTCTTTTTTCTCTTCTGATTTGATCCTTTCAAATGGGTATAAACTGTTTTTATAAGCAAAATGTATTGGAACACAGCTGTACCCATTCATTTATTTATTATAAATCTTTCATACTACATTAACAAAACTGAGTAGTTGCAACTGTACGTTGGCCCACAGCTGTACGTATGGTCTGCAAAGCCTAAAATATTTCCTACCAGGCCTTTTTTAAAAAGGTTTATCAATCCCAGCATATGTTGCCCTTTTGTGTGCTTTGTCCTCAGAGTGAAGCCCTATAGGAGCAAATGCATAAAGCACACTGGAAGAAAAGGGAAGAGAATCCTCCAGGCCTGTGCTAAACTCTGATCATCTCACAAGGTCGAAACAGTGGCTGACTCAAGGTGTATAGCCCTCCTGGTAAATAAGCTTGTTTTACTCTATGTTCGCCATGTTGGGGAAAACATTGGGCAATTATGGATGAGTCGCCTTGCCTTTAAATCAGATATGGAACCACAGTCAAGAAAATCTTTGATTACTTCCCAGTTTCATGACAAAAACCCTTCAGCTAGTTAAAACATTGTCATATAAAAAATTCTCTTAAGACCTAAAGGGATTTCACTGACTTCAAAACAGTCGTTGAAACACATTGTCTACTTTTCTATATTGGATACTTCTCTTTTGTTATACTCACTTTTTCCATTTCCCATCCCATTCTCTCTTTTTTTAACATGTTACTTTTTCCTTAATTATCCTCATGTGGCCTCTCTCCAACCAAAGTTAATTTTTACATTTTAGTTTTCCAATATGTTGCATTATTTTATTTTTCCCACTCACTTCCCTATCTCCGGACACAATTATAAAAATCATTGAATTAGAAAATGGAATACTCATTTTCTATTCTGGGCTTTACCACTATCTAGCTTGGTGTCTTAAGATGTCTTTTTATTCTGTTATTGTTAGATTAACCTATAACTGAGTAGATTGATCCAGGATCTCTAAGACACCTCAAAAATAGATGGGTAAGATAAAATATAAACCCTCTTTTTCTCAGCAAGGAAAGTAACAAGTAACAGGTGTTTTAGAAGCTATGAAAGCAACATTTCACAGCAATACACCAGATGTATATGGGCAGATTATCTGCAGAGCTGCCAAGAAGATGCTCAAAGACATCTCCATCAAGGACTACAAACCATGTGCTAATCTCTTCTAGCCAATATTGCTAGACATGTCTCTAGGGGCAAGAAAACAGTCTGGTTTAACATAACTCATTATCCCAATTTTCGAAGAAAATATATTCTGCAGATTATGAAAGTAAATATTTTTTATATAATATATTATAATTATATTATGTATACAATTATATGTAATTGTAATATGTACTATACCAATTATATACTTTAAATATATAGTAATTGAATAATATAATACATCATAATATTAATGCATTTTACTTCAATTACTTACACCTAGTTTGCAGTTTAATTTTAAGCATGTAAAAGAAGGCATGAAATCAACACATTAGTCTCCCATTCCTGACATTCCATCCACACTAATTGAAATTTGCCTCTCTTGAGCTCCCAGCTCATAAAAGCAACTGAGTTTTCCTTTGTACAGATGTAGCCACTGGTTGTACCAAAACTTGATAGCTGACTCAAGAGTGGCCTTTCCATGGTTTATCCAGCAACTCATGAGGTAGCCTGATTAAAAGTAATTAACTGCCGAGTCAATTACTTGATTTTCTCTGGAATTTTGAGAGGAGTGTATGACCATTCTCAAAGAAGAGATAAACAAGGAAGATTAGCATCAAGGAGCAGAATTACTATCAGTGACACTATGATCCAAAAAGGAAGGTAAAAGAATTAGTGTCACTTCTCTCCCTTTTAAAATTAAACTCACACATCATTCTTCTGTCAACAGGCTCCAATACATCTGAAATGTGCCTATCTCTCACATCTCATCTCTTTCTACTTTCTCTGTTATACCCTACGCTCCAATCATACTGACTTTTTCTGAGTTTATATTTGCTATTGTCCTTATTCTTGTCTTAGATCACTGTGATTCCTATTCCTTTTACTTAGAATAAATTTCTTGTATGGTTGGCTTCTTCTCACTATTTAGGACTTGGTTAAATTGTGCCTTTCCTCTAACCATCCAATCTACATTAAGATCTTTCTAATCATTCTCTACTGCATTAGCCTGTTTTATTCCTTTATTGTGCTCCCATTCTCTGATATCAGGTTATTCCTATTTTATTATCTACCTCCTCCCATCAGAAGATCAATTCCATGGGGACGAGGAGGCCTTGAATATTTTATTTATTGTTTCATCTTCACTGACTAATAGTAAATGGCTTAAGAATTGTTTATAAGTTATGATATAATAAACAGTGAGTGAAATGACAACATGATATTTAGAACCTAAAACTGCCATATAACTGCTGAATTTCTGATTTCAGTTTCAGGCCACATGTATTCTAATAACCATACCCATTTTTTTTTAAAGTCATTTGCATTTCTTTCCCTGGCCACCAAAGCATACTATGCACATGGGCTTGTGTGTGACTTCAAGCAGCAAGCCATCTGCTACCACACCCTCCTGCTGGAGCCTCTTCTCACAAAGGGCAGGTTTCATAGCTTGTGTTCACCCAAAGCCCTGCATTGTTTTCAGTTTGTTTCACATCTGTCAGCTGAGAGTCATCTCCATCCACTTGTATACCAGCCCCAGCTTCCTAAAGTCCAGCCAGGGCACAACTCTAGATTCACCAATTAGTTGGGAGAGAAGTTCAGATAAATTCTGCTTTATCCCACTAGAAACACTTATTATATTTAATTGTATCAATTAAATTGCTTTGCATAGTACTATAATTCTGCAGTGAAGCAACACTATTCTCACTACATTTAAGGATCCATTCTGTTTACTCACTATTGGGAAAATAGAAAAATTTCATTTTGTGTCTCCATGGGTAACTGGAGAAACCGAAGGTACTACATGACTGGCCTAGGGTGCTGGCAATAGATATACAAAGGAAAAGATAGAAGTGAGAGGTGCTGGGAATGAAAATGTGATAAGGACCTAGTTGTCATCTAAATCTCAGGGACAAGGGAGACAAATGTTCCAACGGTGATGCAATATTTCCACCATGAATGACTGAATGCTTTATATTACTAGCAAACAGGCAAGCAAAGAGGAGATAAATCATAAAAGAGGTTACTAGAGCCTATTATTTTGAAGTAAAACAAATAGCCAAATATATAGACATACCTTGTTTTATTGTGTTTCGCTTTATTGCTTCGCAGATATTGCATTTTTATCAACATCAAGGCAAGACTTTCTACCAGCAAAAAGATTATGACTCACTGAAAGCTCAGATAATAGCACTCTTTAGCAATATAGCATTTTTAATTAAGGTGTGTACATTTTTAAACATAATGCTGTTGCTCACTTAATAGATTACAACATAGCATAAACATAACTTTTATATGCATTGAGAAACCAAAAAATTTGTATAACTTATCTTTTCACAATATTTACTTTACAACTGTGATTTGGAGCCAAACATGTAATATCTCTAAATTATGTCTATATACTTGTGTGTTTTTAATTAATATGAGAGTAGTCAGATATAAATAGATTAATCTAATAATTTTGCCCGTTGGCTTCTGAGACCACTTCTGACTTCTACCATGAAATACCTGACACTCCCAGGCTGTAGCTCATAGCTTAACCTATAATATTTGGGCTTTGTTACCAGAAAAAAAGAGCCAAGAAATGAAATGGAAAAGAAATGCTCAATGATTAAAAATAACCAAGCAAGTGCAATGTCATAGAAGCCAAAATATGAAAGAACTTCAAGAAAGAGTAGAAAATAGTTCATTGCTCAATATGCTAAAGATTTCAAGAAGTAGAACTGAAGAAAGAGGTGATTATATTTGAAGTTATACAATTACTGGATAGTTAATAATTAAATACAGCAGGAAAAGGAAAATTTGCTATTATCATAATACAAGAACTGACCATATCTTATTTTTCAGTCTAGGGTAAGGATATAATTCATATTTGGGAGAAGATTTGATGTTTAAGACATTACTTGAATGATCTTTTTGTGTATAAGTGTGAACAAAAAAGCCTCCCTTCACTCTTAGAAGAGGGTTTTAAAAACAAAGAACTTAATCATTCTGCCATGAAAAGCAAAAAATACATATTATAGAAACATAGAATAAAGGGCACAGAGGTAAAATAAATAATGCAACATGTGAGAAAGAGCTAAGAAAGAAGGAAGAAAGAGGCCTAGTGCTAAGTAGGGCTCTAAGAAGAGAAAAAGCTAACATTCTATTTTCAAAAATAATGCATGAATTTTTGAGACTGTAATATCTAATACTAAGTTTGATGTCCACTTGGTACTGTATTTATAATTGCCCACCGTTACTTCAAACCTTTGGAAAATGTCTGCCATACACAAGACCATTACTGTTGTTATTTATGAGGGAATGAGGAAATCAGAATGACATCCACATGGGGGAGAGTGAGCCAGTAAGAGAGGAGAAATCTCCAGGTACTACAAGTGATGCTTAAGAAGCAAATTATTGTACAGGGCAATCAAGAGATTTCTATTCCCTTGAAATCCACAGGAACATCAAGGATATTTTCATCCTGATATAAGATAGAGCCTCAAATCATCATATCTAAATATTAAAATGAAGAGTGATCTTCCAAATCTTGAGAATCAGTTGACTCAGAATACAGTGGTTTTACAATTTGTGTTTTGTTTTTGTAATCAATATTGGCAACAGATGCCTATACTGAATAAAAAGCTGAGAAGGGTATGGATTGTTTGGTGTCACATTAGGATGCTGTGGAATTTCTCTCTGTTTGAAATGAACTCTCTACACTTCCTGAATGCAATAAATTAAAGAATAAGTTGGGTTTATAAATTATTCCTCCATTAATATAGAAATTAGTTCAAACAAATTGCCCTTCCTTTTAGAAGCTATCTGAGATTATCTGAAAATTTCGATGAGAGAAAAGAGGGGAAAGAGAAGAGAAGCCTGGAGATACAAACCCCATCCAAGGCAGGGAAAAGGTTTTAGGGGTCCATCAAGTGGCACTAATGCCCTGGGTGCTGGAAGTGGTAGCACAGAGTAAGAAGAGGGGAAAGTGTTGGTGTCTAACATCACTCCATTTATTTGAAATTTCGCCATTCCACATTCTATTTTCCCAAAGTCGTCTTTAATTACATATTTTAGTCCCCTTCACCATTTTATTTCTCTAGATCTGGAAACAAGTAGAAAAATGGTTAAATTTAAGCAACAGGAAAAGAAGGTGAAACCAACCATATGAGTCATTAGCTGTTTAGCATTGTAATGCCCAATTCTAGAATCTGACTTCATTTTTCCTGTATTTAGACTCTTGTCTCTGTTTAGTTCATAGACAATTTATCCATATATAGTCAACTCTTCAATAATTACATTCAGAGAATGAGCTCTGAGACTCATCCAAGAAGGAGAGGGTCACATTGTCTTTGTAGTTTAATTTCTCACCTCAGCTGTTCATTTGCTCTGAGTAAAGCTTGTAGAATTAGAAAGGAATTCACTTCTCTCTCCCAAAGTAGTTCTTTCAGCTACAGTAATATGTCTGAGCCCTTTTCTTGAGTTTTAATGATTATTAACATCTCTATGGTCTTCTATGTTGGTCTGAATCTTCGCCATGGAGACAATTAAGTTAAAAAAAATTTAAGCAATGACAAAGCTACTGTTTAGAACAGGTATGAACAAATTATAACCCACAGTCCAAATCTTCCCTGTTGCCTCTTTTCATAAAGTTTTATTGAAACACAGATATGTTTATTTGTTTAGGTACTATGTGCCTGCTCTTATCCTACAACAGCAAAATTGAATAGTTGCAACAGAGATCATGTGGCCTTTAAAGTCAAAAATATTTATTATCTAGCCCTTTATAGAAAAAGCTTGCCAACTCCTGACTACATTATTGCATCTTCCTGTATAAGCCTCCTAATTTGTATAATTCTTTGCCATTAATCATGTCTAACTGGTTTACTGCTAAAAGGATATGAATAGCATGGGAACTAGCTAAAGCATGGATTAAAAATAAGTGCTTGAAGTATTCTCAAAATTACATGTACACAGTCAGCATGGTGATTCTCTACCTCCTTTTGATCATTTTGAATAGAGCACAAGGCTTCCAGAAATTTACAGAACTTCAGTGGAGTACGTTCCAAACATTACACAAGCTCTTTAAAGATTTTCAGCTATTACTTAGCCAGCTTGATGCAATGTACTATTATGATGAGGAAGGATTTTGATTTATGATATAGAGCAGCAGAGCAAAAGGCATTATTCCCCTCTGTACCACAAGAGGTATTTATAACACAACTACCATCAGCCCCCAAATTTCAAAACCTTTAAAATACTTTAGCTTAGAGTACATTTCAACTGCATTATCAACTAAAGATCAGCATTCAAAAGAACTTCAAATCACATAAAAATTAGAGAAAAATTCAAATTTTTAAAATTAGTATAAATACAGCATCTTAATATCTTTAATTATACTTAGTAGTGTCAGACTTTCTCATTCATTTAAAATTGACCATATCTGATATCCTTCCACAAAGTAAAAAGGAACAATATTTTTCTTTTATAAAAATGTTAATGATGTAAGCTCTCCATTTTACAAAACAGAAACATGATTGGAGTATTTTGAGTGTGAAATAAATAAAATTTGGAAAATATTTTCATCTTCCATTTGACAGAATTCTCTAAGGTTTTTAGGCCTGTTCATCTGAAATTTTAATATCAAGACTTTACTCAAGATAGACACTGCCATGTCTGATTTTTTATTAAGTTCTCATGTCTTTTTTAACCTGTTTCTAAAGGCTATTTGTGAGAGATGACCTATAGTTTGAAATCTTTTGCATTTATATTATATTGTAAAAATATATTGTCAGGCCTAAATATCTGGAATTGCTTAAACTTCTGAGAAACTAATTTCATAATAATTTCCAAACACTAAGTATAAAGAACATTCAAACTTTAATTTAATGTGTCTCACATATCTAAATTTAGCAAACTATAAAACAGCAGTTCCCACTGCTTCCAAAGATGATCTAGTCCAGAGCTGGATCTCTTCCCAAGGTGATATGCCAAGTTCTAATATTTTTACTCCTTGCTTTAGGGGAGTTTGTTACTATGGTTTGAAGAGGAGTTTCTGTGTTTAAGAACCTCCTTTTGACTGGTGTGAAGGAGTGATAGCCTACTAATTTGGAATGTGGCAGAAGCAGCTTAGTGTTGATTTGCAAAATCCTTCTATATATATTACCTCATTCATTCTTGAGAAGAGGATATTGTTATTACCTATTTTTCACAGATGTGGAATGTGTGTTCAAAGAAACAAAGTTATAGGTCATGCAGATAGAAGGATACAGAGTTATGGTTCAAACCTATGTCTTCTTACTCCAAGGGCAGATCTTGCAAAGAGAAATAGAAAAAAGAAAAAGATAAAGTTTGAACAGATATCAGAAGTCGAAGCAAGCCAAACAGTCAAACTGTGCTTATCTCAAGTAAAGTCTGGGTATAACTGTTGCAAAGTCAAGTTACACATTAGATTCAAAGCTAGGAAGAAAGACAAATATCATAACAATATAAATACTAAAAAATGTAGTAAAACGGAAAACTCAGCATATGGTAGGGAATCAGGGAACCCTCAGAAATTGAGGAGGCAAAACAAAGTTGATGACCAAAAGTTAGAAGAGTTAGCAATCAGATAGTTATCAGGAATTGAGAGAGCAAGAGAAAGCAGCAGAAAAACTAAGATTTGTCCATTTATTTGTTATGACTTCATTGATTATTCTAAGTTCAGTGCTAGGTACTGAAAATGCATTAACAAAACACTATCCTGGCTCTTCACAATTTCATAATATTCTAAGAAAGATAGAAATATAAGCAAGTAATTACTATACAATATTACAAATTATACAAAGTTTTATGGAAGCACAGAGAAAAAATTATATAATGACACAATAACAAGAGATAATCTTAATAACTGCTTATATCAGAAGATTTCATATCATTCTGCAAAGGTAAAGACAGTGGCTGGACTGCAGTTTATGGAGTAAAAGGGTTAAGAGCTCTTGGCTGGTCTGTGAATAGAGAAGGCCAATAGGAATATAGTTGCACCAACATTTAACAGTAACCAATTAGTTACCAGCTGGCACATAGTTTAAAGGGCCCAGGAAATGAAAAATTATGTTCCCAGGAGGGAAGAATAGAGGTATTCTGATAGATGATGCAAGAAAGACGCAAAGGCAAACTCTTCCCGTTTCATAATTTTGCTTCAGATAAATTCAGGTGCTAGTTGATTGGGAAGATGAAATAATGTATTGACCAAATCTAATATGGAAATTAAAATGAAGATCTACTAATAATTATCCAGAGCAATTGTATTAGTAGCGATCTTATATCTGATCTAACTGTTGGGGGGAAATGTGGCCAAGCCATCTTTCTGAGCCTTTATTTAAGTGGGAGCAATAATATGTACTTTGGAGCTGTGAGCTTTTATTTTAATAAAAGGGAGAGAGGGAAGGAGGAAGGAAGGAAGGAAGGAAGGAAGGAAGGAAGGAAGGAAGGTAGGTAGGTAGGAAACTGTGAAATGCCTGGCTTACTGTAGGCAACGCAACAGATATTATTGATAAATAACTAATTAAAATAAGCTGGGGTCTGTTGCAATTCCAATTTTGACCTTATGTCATCAATACACATGAATTGAAAATAGAGACAATAAGAGTAAGTATGACTTTTAGAAGTTTGAGATATATGCCAGTGCAAGAACATTCTTCATATGTTTCTGCCTTCCAGGAGGTGCTGAAACATATCATTGGCTTCTGCAGTAGCCTTCTTAATACTGTAGGGTTCTGCACTGAGAACAGAGGTCATCCTAAGGGAATTATCTAAGATGCAAAGCTCAACAGAGCAGATGTGTTGCGGAAATAGCTTTATATTCAAGTGAAACACCAAGCAATTTGTAAGTCCTTAGGTCTGAACATCACAAGTTATCCCTTTTTCCTTGTAATCTTTTCCTTTGTTCGTGCTTAGTGTTTATAATGGCCGTCTGGACACAGGAGAGCAACTGTTTTAAACAAGCAGATCTTGTGTTTGCTTCTCTCTTGTTTTACCAGAGCTGCTGAGTAAAAGCTGTAAAATTATAGCAATAAGCAGGGAGATGGTTCAGGAAAGATAGGGAAGAATATTATCTTTGTGATTATAGGAGATGATTAGGTACTTGGAGGTCTTTTAGAGACGAGTGGAAAATACATGCCTACCTCCATTTTGATTTGATGTAAGGTTAGCCCAGCTCAGTTTACAATACAGTTCTTTGGCCAAAGGCACAGTGTAGGGGAGAATACAACAATTAGAGATTGTCTCATTCCATGGCACTCTTAAAACTCACATTTGCTGCCCAAATGTATTAATGATTTTCATGCAGGTTTCTCTCATTATATATACATTACTATTACAGTTTCTGCTACTGGGTATCTGTTGACCTTGACCTTGAATCTCTTGACCTCACAGCATCTCTGCTTTGCTTCTGCTTAATGACAACAGTATTTTTCCTACTCTTCAGACCCAGTGGTATAAAGAGAACATGATTTTTTTTTAATTACGTAAATAAAAATGATAATGAAGGAGACTAAAAATAGGTTTCAAGTCTTGTTCCTTCCATTAAATAGCAACATGGCCTTGGACAAATCACCTTATTGCTCTGGGCCTTGTATTTCTTACCTGTAAAATGAAGATGCTGGACTAACTGGGTCCTATACTCCCTCTGGTTCTAATGTCCTAGGATTTCATCTCTTTAAAGCCAAGCACTTTCAGATAGTCAGAGTGTGGGGTGGACATATGCATTCTTTTTTGTTAAAAGAGATTTTTTAAAAGAAAAGAAAAGAACACAGCTCTTTATTCTGAGATGACTAGTAAGACTTCGAGGAAGCAAAACTGAGCAGATTCCTCTCTTGTGAAATAAATTTTTTTCCCTTTTTTTTTTTTTTTTTGGATTCAAAAAGATATCATGTGCCATTCTTGGGTGAGCACTTAATTTCTAGAATTAGAATTGATTTCACTGTGATGAAACATTCATCACAAATGATAAAACACAAATGTATTTGTCACAACTTTAATAATATATGGAAGTGACTTGGTGCCATTCTGAACAGCTATAGAAGGTTTCCAAAGCAACAAGCAAACACTTTTGCTTTATAATTCAGAGGCAAATTTAATGCAAAATAATAATTAGTATAAAAAGGAGGGGAAACTAAGATAACCATAGCTCACTAGGTAAATCAAAAAAAAAACTTAAGGGAAAAAAAATGTAAAAGAATTCATGCCATAAACATTTTGAAGAAAAGTAATTTCATTTTGATATAATAAACATAATTTCATGTTTTGCAAAGGTATACTTTTTTTAGTTTCGACTATCCAAAGTAGGAAGAAGCCTCAAGAAGTCTTTAGCTTGATCTCTTGCTTCTGAGAACCACCCTAGAGTTTGCTGAACAGAAAACACTTCAGTGCTCGTGCTTAGAAACTGGGATTTTTGTCTTGAAACAAACCAAGTGACTTCAGGAAAAATCAGACTTAGTTTCTGATCTAAAAAATAACATGTTCGAATGCCAAAAATCCTATATTTTTTAAGTCATTCCAGATAGGTAGCTATCTGTCCTTTTCCCAAGCAACTATAATGTCAACAACACTGGCAACAGGAGCAACAGGCGTCCAGAAAAAACATGTTCTACAAAATCCAGCGACTGTAATGGACTGCCTCAAATGTAAAGTACTTTCTTAAATCTAATTCTAATTCCTCACTTTAGTTGAAGTCCATTTCTTTCCTCAGAAAGGACATAATTGCTAGTCCTCTTTATCTTATGCTGGGGTTTTCCATATACACAAAGACCATTATTAGTTATGTCTTAGCTTCCTTTCATTTGCTTCTACTGTCAAGTAGAAAGATTTTGAAAAGTCACACTTCCCTGCACTAGAAATGAAGGGCAGAGGAATTACAGTTTCTAGAAATACTTTTTATATTTCCAACAGAACATTCATAAAAATTACAAACTGGCTTTAAGTAAGAAAGCAAATGCATGTCTTAATTTTTTGTTCATGAGAAAATTATGCTTAGAGACTGAGATTGTCTTTGCCAATAATTCATTTAACACAGGTTCTCTGAAGGTATTATGATTTATAATAATAACAATATTTCACAAGCCAATAGCATACAGAATAATATCTTTTAATAAGCCAATGAAGAAATCACATACTCCAAACCAATGATAGATAAATTACATTACTGTTCCAGGAAAAGGGAAGATGAAAAAAATAAAGTCCAACGTGAACCGAAGTGTACCTTTCTACGAGTGATTCTCAGAAGAGGCAGCTTAGCCAACCAAGAGCTGATGTCCAGCTGCCAGTGCTAACTGAAAATGTCTTGTTGCCAGAGCATGATGCTAGCTGAATGGAGGCACTGGTGTTAGCAGACAAGATCTCCTTCAAGGGGCCGTTGCACGGTTTTCATACCATGCTGGCAACACGTAGCCTTGCCACAGCAGAAGCTAATGTCCCAAGGTCTTTGGAGAGATATTTGGATCATCAAAGAGTAGTCTTGCCCAGACCGAACCCTCTCGGTAAGTCCTCACAGATCTTTGATATTTAAAGTTTAAATATCATTATATCATAGTCTCTCTTCTGTATGTTCACATTGATAAGCGCTCAGTAGTGCAACAATTTTGACGACATCATCCTGACACAGCCTCCCCAATGTAAATCAGTTCACCCTTCAATCAAAATGACTTCACTTAAGTCATAAACAAGTAGATCTGAAATCATAACAAACCAATACACAACACTAATAAAATAGAAACATGCAACCAAATTGATAAGATCATTTTAAGATAAAATTCTGGGTTTGGTTCATCTATTTCTTTGGATTTTCTGCACAGTTCACACTAGATACTTTGTGCAGTGCTACCCTACAGCCTCTGGAACATCTGTCTGTAGATCCCTTTTCTTTTCTGCTATTGCCATTTGGACAACAGTTGAAGGGTAAGCACTTTTCCTCTGGTAGAAATGAATAGAAGGAAAAAGAAGAAGCTGATAGCTACCTGACCCTATTCTCTTATTTCCTAAGGTTACACTGCTATTGTACCCTAAAATGCTGAGTAGATGACATCATTTCCATAAAAGAGTGGACTGGTGAAATAACCAGGCAGAAAACATCTGTGACATTCCTGCCTCACCCAGTCCACATAAGCCATGGCTTCCCACAGTCCATCTGACACAGATGACATAGGACAAATATAAAAAAATAAAGAAATAAAGAAATTGTCCCAAACCTTGCTGCCAAGAGTGAGCCACATCTTTTAATTAAAATCAAGCAAACAGGCAAATAAACTAGTTGTCCCTATAAAGCCACAAAGTGAAGATGTCCAGCTAAGGAAATTCTAAAGGTTCCATCAACCACAAAGCTGAAATTCTTCTAAACACAAAGTTGTTGGTATTTTTGGTTGCTGTTAACATATTATTACCTGGAAACATACACTATCATACAAAGGTCTTAGGCCCACTGGAAGAGAAGACTATGCAAAGTCCATAACTGTGATCTTTTAAAAGCTTTATAGAATATACCTAATTATGTCATTATAAGCCTGCATGAACATATATCAGAGCCAACATCTTTATATCATGCACACATGTTTAACATTGCAGTGATGTTTGTGAGCAGAAAAATAAAGCCTTTGTGTAACAAGAAAATCTTACTACTTCCTTCATACAGCACCCACTTTTGTGTAGCCAGATCCTCCAACACCGAAGCTTTTAATAAGCCATGTGCCCACAAGGTATTCTGCAATTCTGTCACTAGAAAAGAATGTGATTTCAGAATCATAAGAGTAAATAAAATAGTAATCTTAGTATTATAAATTATGCATCTTTCATCCCAAAGGACAATAAATAAAGCATCTTTCATCCCTATGAATCCCAAAGCAGTTAACAATTTATAAATTAGCACATGGAGATCACTTGATTCATCATTGAAAGACATCCTGCCCTGGGATAGTGCAGTGTTTTTTTTTTTAATAGCGCATGCTCATGTGCATGCACACACACACACACACACACACACACACACACACACACACACACACACACAAACCAGTATTGAAAGGTGAAAAGCAAGGAAATACAACACCAATGGCCTAGGTTTGAGACAGTTGAGTAGAGGAGCTAGGAAGCTGATTGAAATTCACTCAGAATAGATAGAAGTTTTTTCCCCATTTAAACTCAAAAAGATGTAAGCTTTAAGACTTTCCTGATACAGATGGATAACCCTTCAAAGTTCTTGTTAGTGTTACCATTTCTTTTCACCTAGATTATTACAAAATGCTTTTTGAAGCAAATATTTTGTCACATATTCACATATTGACAAACCTTATCACTCTCCTTTGCCTAGCATAAAGCCCACACTTCTAAGAATAGCATGAAGGATCCTCCATTTAGCTACTGATTATAAAAGATCCTTCAACATCTAGCTATGCCACCTCACTCTGAGAAAAAAATTGGCTCTCCAAATGGTAATCACAATAATTTGATTGATGTGACTAACACTTAATGTGAGTATTAGTATCAGGGAGAAAATAGATAATCTGTCCATACAGCCCCATTATTTCAACGACTATACTAAACCACAGGGAAATTAAATGACTTATCCAGATTCATATAGCTATATAGGGACAAAACAGGAATGGTCCTGGAGGACGTAGTCTCAACTGGTGAGAGATTCAGATCCAGGTTAAAGACAAGATGACCATGTTTTTATCATTCAAACTAGGACACATATAAGAGTAAAGAAGCACAAGCTAGTTATATTTACACCAAAACAACAGTAAACTGGAACTATCCAGGAAAAACTGGACTATAACTCCCCAAGTTAATAAAATCACATTAGCATTTCCAGAAGATTGGCACAGGGGGTCATAAGCAGTTTGATAAAGCATAGACATAATGACTTTGTAACAGAGTATCTACAGCTAGTCAACATACATTCATCTGGCCTGGCTTCTCTAGAAGACAAAATGAGAATGTATGATAGAAGTGTTGGATTCTGAAAAGTTGAATAACACTGCTCTAGAATCAGCAGGCCAAAATTCCTTCTGGGAGCCCACCAAGCTCTGTGAGCTATACTTGAAACCATGTGTTCTCACTTCAGTAGCTTAATGGATACTTGTGAAGAGAGCTGACACATTCAGAAAGAGAAGCTCTTCTCTTAAACCTTCATCTTTGGCATTGTATAAACCTTTGAATGGGTTCCAAAGGCTTATTCATATATTTGAGATACAACATCATTGGTGATGACTATTATCAAGGACCATATTTTCACCTGCCAAATATGGCATCTCTTTAATGAACCAGTCATCTCCATTCATATTTTAGACCCTGAAGTTGGTTGTGACCAAATAGGACAAATGTCATCTACCGAACATTGCAAATATTTACTGTTTTCTTTAAAAGATGTCTTTTTAAATACACATTAGAGGGTGACCCTCTATGGTATCAAAATCCAGGGCAGCAGGTTGGATTGGTCTGTGTATTAGTTTGTTTTTGCTTTTTTAAAAATATAAACTCAACCTGGCCTGCCCTATAATATAAAACACATGAAAGCACATACCTACAGAAAATAAGCTTCCTCCAAGTTTCCAAGTCTTAGACTTTGCAAATATTGACAATGTCAGCCCTATAAGAGGCTTTACACATGTAAGCATTCAATCAATACATGGATTGATAGTTAGGATGTGGTCTAGAGGCAGTTAAAAAGAGCAATGTTTGAGAATAGCGAGGAAGAATGACTTGTTTGCCACCCTGATTTCTGAATACACTGCAGAGCTCAGAATAGGGTAGGTGTTCAATAAATATTTGTTGAGTAAGTGTTGAAAGAATGCGTATAAATCTTTCTGTCCTCACAATGACTCAAATATATGAAGTAGAATGATAGCCCTTGGATTAGGAAGGTTGGCCTGCATGATCTCCCCATTTGCCTGCCTGATTTCAGGTGGTGACAAAGCAGCCAGCCTGCTTCTGCTTCACCCCCCGATTTTCAGCTTTCCTGAAACCTTATTAGATAACTCATCTTCTCTTCACCTTAAGCAGATTCAGTAACAGATGGATAGCTGCCCAAGGGTAAAAAGTAAGACTCCATGCTTGGGAAAGATATAGCTATAAAGACAAGCCATGGATCAGGAGAGACCAGCAAATTCCCAGTATTTACCCTTCTCTGAACCTAGCTAACCCACCGATGCAGACTCTGGAAGAAACTGGCTCTTAAACATTGGACCTGTCTTAGTAAATAAATTCCAGACCAGAACCACCACCTATTCTGCTGTACATGGTCATTCTGCATCTCTGCATTCATGTAAAAGCTTTCTTGCTCAAGTGGAACGAAACAGATTCCTAAGAGTACACGAATTGACCAGTAACTACTATTACTCACTAAAAGACAAATCAACTTAAATCAAAGCAAGTCTCTATACATCTGGCATTTGGGGAGAATAAGATGTTTTTGATTTATGAATTGCCAGATAAATGGTTTAGGAAATGACAGACTCTACATGCAGACCATACGCAAGAGACCTAGTGACTAATGATCTGAATTAAATCTATATAAGGAGGAAATAGGGGGTCAAAGAAAGTAAAGAGAGCTGAATCCTCAAGAATTCCTAAAGAGATTGAGGGGAGTCCTGGGTTTCCCACAGCACATAAGGATTTGAACAAATTTCATGTGTATCTCAAATGACAAGGTGAATCTGGGCTAACATTGGAGATAAAGAAAGTTACCAATTTATAACTAAAATCCAGGTGTTTTCAACCAGTCAGAGGCTCTTTCCAAAAATCATTTTGTCCTTCACACATGTGAAAATGTGCTCTATAAATTTGCCTAAGATTGAGAGGAATTTTTAGAATAAAACTTTATAAAGGGCAGGAGTTGTGTTTTATATATATAGAAAAATGGTGTGCTCTATAGAATGCACCTCCATTTCCTCCCTTCTACATGGTCATCGCTAATGAGAGCCCTTTCACAGCACTGGCAGCTGAGAAAGAAGAAGGACTGTTCACAGCCAAACCAGGCTTGTTTCCACTTGTCACATAGGTGAGGAGCAGTTGCACTGCCAGCTGCCCTGAGAGTGACTCCTTTTGCCCTGTTCCTCACAATCGCTCCAGGCTGTGCCCACATCTCTCCAAGCTCAACTGCAGAGCTTCTTAAAGGCCCTGAGGCCCCAGCGTTACCTGGCAACGGCGCACCTGTGAGTTAGGTCAGCCAGGCAGTGCTAACCTGTGTGTTCGGGCTTGTGGGTTCCCAGTGTATTCTTATGCTTCCTTATTACAGCTCACTCCCCCAGCCTAGAGGGGAGAACAGAGCTGATTGTTTTCTTTCTCGGTTTCCTAGATACAACAGATCCACTGATTAGCTCTCGATTGAGTGTCCAAAAAGGCTAAGGCGTACACCATAGCATTAACCTTAATAATGTAGCTTTTAAGAAAGTGCCCAGTTTTATTTTGGGAAATAACTCTCTGCCAATAAACCAGATTCTTAACTTGGAAAAATAAAAAATAAAAAATAAAAAGAACTCTGAATGGTTAATAATACATTATAACAAATTTGTTTAAAAGAAAAAGATTATGTAACAATTATGCTTTCTTCTCTCTCTCTCTCTCTCTCTCTCTCTCTCTCTCTCTCTCTCTCTCTCTTCTGTTTCTCTCCAGCCTCTTTCCACCAGAACAAGTTCTTTTGGTCAAAATTCCAAGAGAGGTTTGATGAGATGACTCTGGGACCGGCCTTTTTGACCATTTCAGTGAGCAGCTTTGGGGTTTTACCAGGAGTAACCCTCCAACGTAGCCAGAGTTCCTTTTCCTGGAAGGGGAAACCTGATGCTGACCTTACTTCCTGTCTGTTGACCTCACTTCCCTAGGACACCATTTTCTGGGAGCAGACGAACATCTGTAAGGGCAGAGACCTAGGCTGCTGAAGTGCCTCCTCCTTCCACTGACCCAAGGGGAGTAAATGAGGGCAGGGAAGAACCCAGCCAAATGTAGATCTCTGTATGCTACTGGGGCAACCTCAATAAATATTTTGTAAATGTTTCTTCAATTTCGCATAGTTCCTTCAGAAAAACAATATTCTGTTCTCATTTTCTACATACCATACCCCTACATTTGTAGTTCTAGGCACAGATGACACTAGTAAAATCTGACTTCCCTTGCTACTCTAGTCTTTTCTTTTCTTTTCCCTTCCCCTCCCCCCTGGTTATTTCTGTCCTCTCTTGTTCTCCTCACAAGTGACTTCTCATCTTATCCCATTTCTCTTTGTCCTAGTCTCTCTTCCATCCTTATCCCATTCTTCAGCTATTAAACCCTTGGCCTGAAAATGGCCAAGTTAGGTGTTTAAGCCTCCACTCAAGGTGTTTTCTGAATCACCCTGTCCAAAAAGCTGGAATATCAAGGATTCCAAATTATAAAATAAGCTAGGAATCCAGCAGCTTCCAAAGACTTCTTTTTAGGATCAGGCAACCTTCATTATGAAGATGCAAATACTGGTTGCTATTGCTTCAATCAGTTCTATTTCTTATATTTGGAAAGTCCATTTCTGAATCACTCTGATCCCTTAAATCTTTTGTTGTTAAACTTTGACCCCAAGAGTACTTGTTTCTCAGCTGCTTTACACATACCATGTCCAGGTTTAAGTTTCAGACCCTTTGACCTGCTAGAGCTCAATGTGAGCTTCTCCTTCAGGCTCCTTTATAAGTATCTGAATGCAATAATGAGGGGTCAAGGTGACTTCAAGATTCCTTCCTTTTCTCCCTTTCGGCCTCCTCACAAAGACTCAGACCTTTTCTAGTCAAAAACAAACAAACAAACAAACAAAAACAGAAAAAAACCACACTGTTACATTGCTATTGTTGATTTTTCAAACGGGTTACCTTTGGCTAAATTTTAAGTGTAGGAATTGAAAGCCAAACAAGCTGTTTTTTTAGAAAACTAAATCTCTCCCTTTTGGAGTCTTTTATAATTTACTTCATTTTCCAACACTGGGATTTTACAAATCTGTTTCTCTTGCAATCTCACTTGAAAAAAAATTCTCCAGCTTTTTCTTTTTGCTGATAGCATTGATTGTGTTTTGAGTTTTCTTGTTTTAATAAAAAACATTTATATGTTTTATGTGGTGTGTGTGTCTGTATAAATACATATGCATATATGTGCGTGCATATATATATATATATGTGTGTGTGTATGTGTGTGCGTATATGTGTGTGCGTGTGTGTGTGTAAAATTATTAGCAGTACCTAAAGTTAATAGCCTAAGAATATATAACATAATATACTGCAGTGTCACTGATAGAGTGAAAAAGATTTAATATAGGACTGAGGGGGAGAAAGTATAAACAGTTTGAAACTATTACTTCTCCAACTAGTCCTGAAAGGGCTCAATGTGAAACCAACCAGAAAATGATCATTCCACAACTATAAATATAAAGTACTAAAAAAGACAAAATCTCTCTGGCACTATGAAAAATACATAAATAAAAAGCACCCCCCAAAGCATTTGCTGGCAAAAGTATTTAGTGTGGCAATAAAAAAGAGTATTTGTTTTCTTTATATTAAGTAATTTTTTATGGAATCTGTACAACTAAACACTACATAAGAACATAAGAACTGGAGTTTGTGTTTGGCACTTAACTGACTGTAGAATCAGGAAGATGTAGAATCTAAAGAGGCTATGTGCCTTTACATGTACAGCCAAGATTATTTGTAATGTCTTGTAAATAAAAAGTGTTCTATACTGAAAAAAATTCATTCTTTGAAACTGTATATATATATATATATGAAAATAGGGTTCTCTTTTATGGTTTTCTATTTTGCACACAAATGTTTAAGTATAAGCAGAGTAGCATTTTAAGGTAGACACTACTTCAAAAGGCTAATCAGGCCAATCTTCATATCACATACGTATCAGTTAAGGACTATACTATTATCTCATTTTATTTTTATATTCATTAGGCTACATAAGAAAAAATGACATTTTTAAAGATGGAGTTGTCTGTTGTCAGCTAAAAGAAAATCACAATAGTGTTAAGCACTAAGTACTAAGCATGTAGAACCAAGAAGAGGCAAATTAAAGACTCAACAAATTACACAAAATAATCTTCATTCACAAGTCAGAGACTTACAAGTCTCAGCCAAATATTAGGGATTATGGTGTTGATAATTAACCTAATAATGATAGTAAAAGTAATCTCTTTATATATATATATATATATATATATATATATATATATATATATATATATATACATACACACACACACATATAGTATTTTGCTGAGTCCAAGTAACTAAAGTGTATGGGCCAGTTGCTTTGCTCCTTATACACTACAGGAGACAGAGGTAACTAGGGCATTCTGATAGGAAAGAATACTGGTAATGAAGACACAGCAACAGAGGCTGGCATAACCTTTACCTCTACCCCAATATCGTTAGCAAAAGACCTGCTAACACAATGTCAAGGGAAACTATGTGCCCATCCTATGTCTGTGGTAATCTGAAAATAAAGCATTACCACTATTAGGACTATATGAAATTTCCAATAATTACTTTAAACACACACACACACACAAATAGCAATTTGTATGGAATTAAACAAATAGCTTATGAGCCTGATACAGGACTTGATCTATTGAGAATAGTTTGCCTTTTGCAAAAGAGGGTTTTCCAACTGGTCCAATTCTGCTTATTTTCACAAGTCTGTTCTAAGAGTGAGAACTACTGGGGAACTATATACCTGGTTATCTGAAAGATTAAATCAAAGTATGTTACTTTAGATTTGTAAAGAACTTTTGCGCATATGAGGTTTTTTTTTTTCACAATAGTCTCTTGAGGAAGTTATTGCTATCATCTTTTTACAGACAAGAAAATGAGGCAGAAAGCTCAATGACTTGCCAGAGATCACAGAGGAACTAAGTGGTGAAGGCAGGATTTAAGTTCAAGTTTTCTGTTTTCAAACCTAGTGTCCTTCTCATTTTATTCCAGTGCCTACCTCAGGAATTAAAAAGTCCTTTAAAAAACTATAACATGGAAAGCACTGTGATACATAATAATTCTACAAAGGGAAAGGTGAGTCGGGGAAAAGGCAAATCTAAAGCTGATTCAAAGGTTTCAAGTTGACTCACCTAGGAGGATTTCTCCTATGTTAACAGAATAGGAAATTCTTGGGGAAAAGTAGGGTTTAGGGGGAAAGCTCATAGTATATTTTTAAGCTCGGTGTTTAAACTTTTAAATTATGTAGTTGGAGGTGGTCAATAATCAGAGGGTTCAGAAAAGAGGTTGAGAATTAGGATGATATTCTCACAGGAAGCTGGATAAGATCAATCAAGAAAAAGCCTGCAAATAGAGAGGGGCTATGAGTAGAATCTCAGGAAAACATGGAGGGTGGGAGAAGAACATATATATTCAGAAAGATGCAACAAATAAAGTCTCCTTTCAAAAAGTAGAAAAATTCACCTTAAAATAGAGAGAAATCATTATTTACTCAAAGATAAAAATAAAACAGAAAGGCATAAAGAAATTACAAAGTGGAAGGAAAAACAGATGAGAAAGTACATTCAGATAATCCCAATGCTCTCATTAAAGATAAAGCAAAGAGATAGACTATGTTCTTAAAAGTAAAATTTTGGGACAGCTACCATAGGAAAGTTAGAAAAAATGAGCTAGAGATGAATAAAAGCAAAGCTGATCTTCAGGGAGGACCTAAGTGTTGTCAGACAACTTGAACACGTAGTGGAGTGGAAAAATCATCATAGCTACAAGAATTTCTCCCACGAGCAGAGATGTAGAAGAATTTAACCAGGTTTAGGAACTAACAAGAAGCATATGCTGTAAGGTCAAATGAATGAGAGGGATTTTAAAATGACGTGAGAAGTTAACTAAAATGGCTAAACATTAAGTCTAGACTAGATATGTAAGAGCAAATGGAAATAAAGTAAGAAAGATTGCAATAAATACAGAGAGCAGCTTCAGTAAGTGTGAGAGGGAGGAATGCATGAAAATATAATCTGTATATTGATTTAGTAGACCAGACATATAATCTCAAATTCTCCAGTTTTTACCACTTCCACTTTCATTTTCAATTATTTTCTTTACCTACCTATCCCTTGAGAACATTTGAGTTTGTAACCATTTGTCAAAACTTGCTATCTCTGTTCTTTACTCCTCGTTTGCTCCTGAATGCCCTTTGTATTAGTTTCCTGTGGTAGCTGTAACAAATTAACACAAACAAGGTAGCTAAAAGAACAGAAGTTGATTCTCTCACAGTTCTGGCAGAGAAAAGTCAGAAATCAAGGTGTCAGCAGGGATATGCTTCTTATGCACTCTAGGGGAGAATCTGTTTGTTCTTTGCTTCTTTGAGCTTCTGAGGGCTGCCATACAGACATATCATTGGAGCCACCATTCAGTCCACTACATACTTCGACCTATCTTTTATAGACACACACACATGACTCGACTTAACCAACCTTCACTAACAGCACTGATGGATGACTTTCTATTTTTAGGTATCAGAGTTAATTTTCAGTTTTCAATTGATTTTCTACAATATCAGGCATCCTTAACAGTGTGGACTTCTCCAAATACTCTCCTTGCTGAACTTCTAGGATTCCATTTTCCCTGATTTCCATTCCACTTCTCACCATTCCTTTCCAGACTCATTAAATGGTAGTGTACACCAGAGAACTTCCTCTTTTCTCCTCACCTTTTACTCTCTGGGCATAGCTATGATCCTCTTGATCTTCCACTACTTCTTTGTCTTTAGTTTGCCCAATTTATAACCTCACCTGATTTCTTGTATGACTTCCACACCAGCACTCTCCAGTGGAGCCTTCTGCTATCATGGACATATTCTATAGCTATACTGTCTAACACAGTGGTCACTATGTGTAGCTATTGAACACTTGAAATGGTAAGCTATTGAGGAACTGAAATTTTAAGTTTTTTTCCTTTTAAAACATTTAAATAGCCACATGTGGCAATGGCTACCTTGTTGGTTGGTACACATCTAAATTCTCCTCTACACTGTATATCGATTCTAGTGAACTTCTTGCCAGTCACACAATATGTCTTTCCACTGGGTAAGTGACTATCTTTTAGGATTCAACTGCCACTTCCTCTGTGAAGTCTTCTTAAAACTCTATTAAAACTCTATTATTGAATTATTTGGTTCCAATTTTGTCTTCCCACAACTAATTTTCCATTATATTATTACATACAATGTTATATATTATAATAAATATATTATATATTATAATCTATCACCTTGTAGATTTTATAGTTTTATATGTCCATCTCATGAACTCCTTGAAGAGAGAGACTATATCTTATTTTATTCTGCAGTCTTCAAAAGCTAGCATAAGTCCTGGTACCCATTCGTTGAATAAATGGGGAAAAATGAATGACTCTACATTGCTTAGAGGTCACCCTACATTAGCAGAGGCAACAAGGTGCAGCTCTAAAAAACAAGGAGTTTCTGCTCTCTTTTATAATCTCCTCATGAGAATGGGCAAGTCCAGGTAATCCAGGAAGGTTTCGCATCCACAAATTGGATGAGAAGCTTGTTTTTGTTTGTCTGGTTTGGTTTGGGTTTTGGTTTTTAATGAGTTGCAGTTTTAGGAGCCTTAAAAACTGGAAGTTAACATGGTTAACTGGCTACGTGAGCCATTTGGCTGTCACCCTCTCTGCTTAAAGTACAAATCATTCTAAGAATCACTCTTCTCTGAAATCTAAAATATGGTGATTTGAAGAATTTCAAACAGTAGTGTATAATTTTTCTAAATTGTAGTTAAAAGGAGAAAAGAGCTGATATGTTTGCTATAGGAGGAATGGAGAGAAAAGCAAAAAATTTTTCTGATTTTGGCTATAGGATGTGCGTAAGTGCATGCATCTATTAACGGGTAAAGGGCAGTGTTAGCAAAGGGTTAGGCAGGCATACAGATTGCTTAGAAGGGGACTCATGCGGGCTTTTTCTGGTCATGTGCATTCAGCCCAACCTTCATTGCCTGTGGCTGCTCTTTTTTATGAGTACTGGCGCACATTTAACTGCTATAGCTGTTGGCTTCTAGGCTTAGTTTTACCCACAGAGGAGACATTCATTCACATTTCAGCTATCATTTCCATTAAACCATGAAAGTACTAATGGTACCTAATCTAACTGGATAAGGCACAAACAAATAAATATATCCCCTAAACACCCTAATTATGAGGTATCTAGAAACATAGTGGTGGTACTTATTGAAAACAAGTACATTAACTGTAACCTTAAAATTTTCCTTCTTAAGTATGTGGAAAAAACAAATAATCTTTGTGCAGGAGGCGGAGAGTAGCAATTCCATTAAGATATTACATGGAAAAAAGAACTCTAGTCCAATTTTGTCTATTTCAAGCTCCACTTTCCTCATATTATAACTTAGAGAATCAGAGAAACCCAGAGTGGAAGGAAGAATGTGGGCTACATTTCATCGGGACTTTAGATACATTTTTTCTTGTTTTATCTGAGCTTGCAGGTGACATATTCTTAATGAGGGACTTGAAACTTCTCTGCCTTTAAGAAGTGTCACTGGTGTGCCCTGGGACAACAGCTTCTGATTTTAGCTTTTAAATATGCTCAGGAGTTAGAGTAATTTTTTTCTTAGTGCTATTCATTGTTTTACCTGCCTTAGTGAGAATTATGAGTTTGATTAATGGGCTGAAAAATTTGGTCCCTTTTAGGTTCCTTATCTCTATTCCTTACTGATGCATGATGCTTCCAACAGTCTCTGGATACTCAAGAATCATATCCACAAGCGAGTTTAAAATGAGAGTAAAATTAAAGTGGAATAATTTATCCATGATCCTGGCATTTGTAGTGACCATTTATGTTAAATGTATTCATACATTAATGTATATGTTCAGTCACATATTCATTTATTCATTCAACAAATTATTCTGCACCAGGCATGGTTCATGGTACTGGGAAGAGTCTGTAGTGATTTTATGTTCTACTAAATCAAAATGAGTTGGTGGACAATCATTTAGCTCTACTTTAAATAGTGGATATGACAATGAAAATGGGTATGAAAAGGGAAAGTAACTATAGTAGGGCTTGTTTGCTGTTTTAATTTTGGTCATTATGTTAATCAAATATATAGTCAAGAGACACCTGTGTTCAGTGAGTTATTACAAATGTATGACACATGCTGCTGATGAAACAAACTACCAATCTTGGAATCCACAGATGCTTTAAAAAAATAAATAAATAAAATAACCAGGCAACTAATCCCATCAGCATTGGAGGTGAAAGCTTTAAGTCCAATATGCATATTTTCACTGCAAGTAGCTCTTAAAGGTAAAGTAATGCTTATAGGTTTACTGAAGGGCTCAAAGAAAAGGATTATCTAAGAACACAAAGTGTTTAGTTATGGGTAGTGAAGTTAAAACACAAGATTTCA
Source organism: Eidolon dupreanum (assembly GCA_028627145.1). NCBI lineage: Eukaryota > Metazoa > Chordata > Mammalia > Chiroptera > Pteropodidae > Eidolon > Eidolon dupreanum. Next base: position 65,290,609 of record CM053502.1, on the reverse strand, counting down.
GTGAAAGCTTCTTCTTGATTTATCTAACCAATAGAAATATGCTATTTTGGCATGTCCACACCTCATGTTCATGTACAAAACCAGACAAGTATGTGAATTTCTTTTATCCTTAAAATCAAATAAAATAACAGCCTAGTACTAAAATGGCACTAATAGCAACTCTTTGGAAAATAGTGTATTTTTTTCCATTTGGACAAATTATGAGTAAGTTCACTAAAATAAGCTAGAAAATATTCCTGACTCGTTTGAATGCAATCTGTGAGTTCCAAAAATAAATAAAGATTGCTCCTAAGAAGTCTAGAACATGGTATGATGTAAAGCAGTGTTAACAGATTAAATGCTCTCATGCTCCCAAACATCTGAATCAGACTGTTCTGCCTGGTTAACATGAAAATAAGATGTATACAAAGATCTTAAATTATAACTTTTCTCACAGGTCCTCAAATCTGGAATTTAAAAAATGCATTTGATGAAATGTAAGTAGTAGTGATAAGTGTGTGTGTGTGTGTGTGTGTGTGCATTCACTCTAAAACATAACGTAAGCATAAATTAATATTTCATAGTTATTAATGGGCATAGAAAGCACATAACAACACTGCTATCCTTCTTAATTGTAAAATAAATATACTCTGCTTAATCATACATACACAGTTACATACAAGCTCACGCTCCCTCCCCTCCTACCAACATCCCATCTGAATCCTTAATAAAGAAGAATTAGAGCATAGATGATAGTGGGTATGAAGTTGATTATAAAGCAAAATTTTGAAATGATCCAGCCAGGGAAGATGTTAATATATTTCATAGGAAATATGGTGTCATTCATGTTTCTGCCCAAAGAAAAAACCATTTTCAGATCAGCTCCAATCAGGAAGTTATTGTTCATAAAAGGACATGTTTTCTACATGGTTGGGTAGAACACCCAGCACTCAGATTCCAGAGCACTAGAGTAGATGGCCTTATCATGTACCAAAAGATGAGTGATACGTGATGAGAAGTACATCCTGGAAAAGAATTTTATCAGATGGCCCTGAAGAGAAAAATGTCAACTGAAGAATATTAACAATGGACTTTGAGTGGATGCAAAAGCTAAGCCTTGCAATTTTGTGGAAATAGTAATAAATGGTCTAGTAGAAGGGCATAACCATCTCTTCTAGAATATAACTGTGTGGATCAAGAATAGCATGAGGGCATGCAATAAGAAATGGATAGATACTGGAAAGATGGCCCAAATTCTTCACCCCTCCCTTTATCATCACTCTTTATCATGTGACCTTCATTTCTTTCCCTCTCATCCCCACACCCCAAAAAGAAGAAATTATTTTCTCACTTTGGGTTTAATCATGAGGCTTGCTCTCACCAATAGAATATTAATGGAAGTGATATGACCAAAAAGACTTTTTAAAAGATTTGAGTAGTTAGGCTGTTCTTTTTCACTTCTGCCAGTGCTAAGAGAAGTACTTTCTGAGGCTAAACATGAACTCCAGCTGGAGAATATATTTCACTAGAATTTTCGTGGTTATTTGTTATGCAGCAATAGCTAACCGATAGAGAGTAATTATCTTCGTGTATATGAAGAAGTTTTCTTTCTTTTCTGGAAATGAGAACATACTAGAAGAGATTCAGGCTAAAAATAAAAAAGATTAGTATTGTTAGCCCCTTATTTTTAAGAGTTTCAGAAATGGTAATGATAAATTCTGGAGCCTCAACTAGCCTTTAGGAGAAACAAACCAAATGACCTTTGTTCCTTCATGCTTATTTGATCCCAGACATAAAATCACAGATAAATCCATTGAAAATAGAAATTCCATCTGATTCTAAATAGACCCTCTGGCAGTTTCTTAAAATAAATATTTTCTTTGTACTAATGTACTCTACCATGATGTAGAGGATCACTCTAGTACTTTCGTTAAGACATAGGATTTACCTTCGTCCTCATATACTTGAATTTAATTTATCAGAACAAAGATTCTCTTGAGAAACTAAATAACAGAACACCTCAAAACTGAAAAAAAACTTTCAGTTAAACTAAACTTTAAGTTAAATTAAAAGTATTTTTTTATTTTAGTAACCTATAAGTTGATTACAACCAAGAAATTTCCAAAGAGTCTTCAGGAGATGAATTTGCTTATATTTGCAAATATTGTGTGTAGCTGTTGAGGTTCTTACTCTAGAGCCAGACAGATGTTTGTATCCCAGTTCAAACATTCATTAGCTATGTGACCTTTAACAGGAAATAATTTCTGGGCCCTAGTTACCTATGAAATAAGAAAATTATGCATGTAGTAAGTTCTTAACAAATAGCAGCCACTACTACTACCATCATCAGTACCATCATTCTTATCAAAACTATCATCATCATAATCATCATTATCATTAAAAAGTTTTGGGAAAGGGGATATCATGAAAGCTGTGTCTGCCTTAGATGAATTTGTCAGAAGTGAACAGAATAAATTGGACAGGGCAAGAGAACTAATAGTTTTATTTGGAATATATCTCTTTTTTGTCCCTCTCTTGTGGGATATTTCTCTCACACCCACACACACCAGAGCTGAAGTAGAAAACTTAACATTAAAACACAAATGAGGTAATGCTGGCATTTCTGCCTCAAGGTAGTTACAGCCAAAGATCCAGACAAATATATTCCCTATTCCCAGTTTGCTCAGGAGCTCAGGATGAACTCATGAACAGACAGACTCGAGGCTTGTGCCTAGAGATCCCCTTGCCCTCAGCATTCACTTGTGATGCTCCTACATGTCTCTTTGCTGCCTACGCTGCTGGCCATCTGTTATAATGGCATAGTGCCAGCTTACAGGAGAGCTTGCCGGCTTTGCCTCAGCCCAGGGGCCAAGAAAAGATTTTCCACAAGAAGCCCTTATAAAACTCACAAGGGTACCTGGAAAGAGCTCCTGGTTGCCTCTCCCTCTGGCCACACGGCAATGCTGTTGGTGAGCTTTGCTTTGCATTTATTTCACCTGTTGATTTAACTAGTTGGGTCTCCAATCTAAATCTTGAACTCTGGAGAGGAAAAAACATGAACCATGTGTAGGTACCTGTGGCTGCCAAACAGACAGGTGGTGTTATTGCCTGCTTCTTGGCAGGGCTAATGGGAAGCAGCAGGGTTTTCATCAATACTGTTAGTGCCTCTTCTAATTCCCCAACATCTCCTTTCTTCCCTATGATATCCCCTCTTTCCCCCAGTCTTTAAACTCTTTGTAAGATTTAGAAAAATTTCTTTGTTTTACTTGTCTTCCACCTGTGTACACACTAAGTTAAATGTGAAACATTAAAATGTATACTTATAAGTGATTCTCATAAGACACAAAGAAAGATTTTTAGATACATTTAGTGTTTTAAACAAATGCTTATGTGTGACTAGAGGGTGTTTTATAATCACATTAAAGATCATATAGCCTTTGGAGCTGATAGAACCAGAAGAGTAAACATCAATTTTAAGTTAATAAAATAAAAATCTTTGACCTAACAACCAACAACATTTTCAGTTTATATCCAATAAGGTATTAGCTTTTATTTTAAAAAGAGAATGCACTCTAGAGAGCATGTGATAATAATAAATGCAACAAAAACACTTTAGAAGATCCTAATAATAGATATTTGCACCTGTTAGGGACAAAGTGCAGGGACAAGAGTTTAAATGTCACTTGATGTTGGTAAGAATGTTGATTTTCTAGGCCAAAATTCACTCATTCATTCATTCGTTCAACAATAATGGACCAGGCATTGGGCTAAAGGTTAGTGACTAGAAAGCAAATCAACCAGAACACCTCCAGTCAAGAATTTCACCATCTAGTTTCATATGTGTATATATGACCAGAAAAATACAAAAGAAAAAAGAAATTCAACAACGATAACAGAGACAGATATTATGAGAATACTTACTCCAGCCTGGCAGGAATTAGTGAAAACTTCCTAGAAGAGATCAAAGGCAAGTTTCATTAAAAGTTCGTATTCATAAAACACAAAAGGAACTAGATAGCACTTCTCCTTACTTAACAGGTTGGATAATTCTACACATTTATTCACTATTCAAATCTGGCAAAATTTGTGGGTTAGATTAAAAAGAATCTGTGAAATGGAACTAATTCTTGTTTCCTCTTACCGTAGGGTGGGTTAAAAAATCCACAGAGATAAACAAAGTGTGTGCCATTGTATAAATGGAAGTTATTATTACCATTTATGCCTAGTATTCCTTTTCATCTACCAAAGGATCAAAAAGAAGAAGAAAATGCTACAAGGAATGTGGCCAATTGTCTTTGCTTATCCATTTCAGAGGTGAGTATTTCTAGATCACCATGGAATCTTAGCACCATTAGAGGCTTTGTGAGGGTCTGTTTGTCCACCTCTCTGGTTTCAGAAGTAAGACGGAAGCCCCCAAATAGTGAGCATCTTGCCCATTCCCTCCAACACAGGTAAGACTTCCTCCACGTTAGGGTTCCTCAATGTTTAGATTAAATTATAGGTGGGATATAGAATATCAGAAAAGTTGAAGATGCTGACTATTGCACTAACTTCTCAAGAAATAAGCAAACAAGAAAGACTAACTTTCTAATGCTCCAATACAGATAATTGCAATTGGTATGTCTTTTTTTATTTTTAAATAACTCAAGTTGCCTTCTGATGGTTTTTTTTTTTCATCACCTTCCAAAGGCTCCATCTTTTAATGCCACCACATTGGAAGTTAGGATTTTAACATACAAATTTTGAGAGGGTACACAATCTTAAAAATCTTAATGTACATTGAAGAAGTTGCTCGTGTTTCAAGTCAGCAAGGGAAGGAGAACTTACTCATCTATTTGTTAATATTTCTTAACTGAAAATAACCAACTGAGTTTATGACAATGAAATGAGTTTATAGTTAAAGAAGGAGCTCTTTTGAAAATGTGCCTACTTCCTGTCTGAGCCAAGGCAACACAAAGGTTTACAGTGAGTGACTGAGAGGAAATGGACAAAATAGAAAAAAAAGCCATAATGTATAATATATTATCAATGGCCAGAGAAGTAGAAGACCTCAATTCCAGATTCAAACTAGTCACTGCTTTGCTATGAAAACATCTACAAGACATTCAATGAGATCTCCATTTCTTCACCTATTATATAAAGACAGTCAACCCAGCAATTCCTTGCCTTCCAGCTCTCAGCCGTTCAAAATCTTGAGCCAAGAAGTTCCATCCATAAGCTTCGTCCATAGCACTAATGCTTTCTTCCACCACTCTCATTGCCCCATAAAGACTTACTAATGTGCATGAGAAGCACATAATAGACCATAACATTTTAAGGGTCAAATGACAGCTTTGTAGCTTCTATAATTTATAATCTTTCAGTTAACTCTTCATAGATAAAGAATCTTATGTAAATGTGGCCGAAAGGTAAAATGATTAACATTCCTGAAATTTCTAATGTTCTGCTTCCTTTTATTACTGCCTAGTACTGTTTGAATTGATATTTCAGAAGCAGAAAAATTAAACATGATTTTTTTGGAATGTCCAAGAAGAATTAAGTTCTTGGATTCTATTTGAGCCAACATTTAGGATTAGGTATTTCCCGGAAGGTGGGAGGGCAAGGGGGGAAATATTTTAATATCTAAGCATTTTCAATGAATAATATGTGTTTATATTCACATATATATAGGTATCATCCCCAAGTATGTACACATATTTTCCCCTGATGTATGATCTCAGTAAAATATCAGAGAGAAAAAATGTCAGACATACATAGCATAGCAATCAAGGGCTAATGAAGATCCAGGTATTAAATCAATTAAGAAGTATCAAAAGCTACCTAATCATCAAGGAACAAAATTGGCACCACAATATGTAGTGAGTATGGGAAAGCCTAATTTACTAAACATACCCTGCAGTCACATAATTGCATGTAATTTTACCAGCATAATTAACTAATTTAATTACCACTTCTCAAGTGCATCAATTATTGACATTACAGAGTTTTCAGACAGCAGAATTACTGTGTGGTACATCCAGAGAATGCAAAATGCTTTGTACGCCTATTTTCCCAGTCATACTCAACTACTGAAGAAAAATGTGGAGACAAGGGGGGAAAATTCCTGTCCTGGAAGGCAGTGGGCAGGTTTAAAGGATGGAGAACCGGCAAATGCATCTGGCACAAGGCAGAGAAAGGGAGGAAGCCCCAAGACTATGCTCTTCAAAGCAGTTCTTTGCCAGGGTGCAGACAAAATGTGCAAAGCTTAGTCAGGGAAAGAAATAGCAGGCTCTATTTTTGTTTTTGTTCTTGTTTTTATTGTTTGTTTGTTTGGTCAGTTGTTTTTGTTTTTGTTTTTGTTTTTGTTTTTG